>PVJI01002388.1:106771-146291 GCA_004026765.1 Micronycteris hirsuta
AAAAAAAAAAAAAAAAAAAAAAAAAAAAAAAAAAAAAAAAAAAAAAAAAAAAAAAAAAAAAAAAAAAAAAAAAAAAAAAAAAAAAAAAAAAAAAAAAAAAAAAAAAAAAAAAAAAAAAAAAAAAAACAGACACAAATGAGCAATGTAAAAAATCAAGGATGGGGCCATCACTGCTGATCTCATAAATAATAAAAGAATATAGAAGGGATACTAAGAAAAACTCTATGCCACAAGATGGATAATTTACATATAATAGATGTTTCATAAAAGACAACTACGAAAATAATAGGAGAAATAAAATAACAGATAAAGTTCTATATCAATTAAATAAATTGAATCAATGACTAATAGTCTTCAAAAAATGAAAGAACAGGTCCAGTTAGTTACATTTGTGAATTCTACCAGACATAAAGAAGGTTGCCAATCCCCCATAATCTCTCCCAGACATAGACTCAGAAGGAACACCCTCTAGGTCATTCTAATAGGCCAACAAGATAACTGCATTAAAGGAAACTGCACAGCAATATCTCTTGTGAATACAGATGCAAAATTCTTCAATGAATTACTGCAAATCAAATCCAAACCAAGGAATTATTCACTACAACCAGGTCAGTAGTGGCTTGTAAGCTCGCCCACACATACTGAGAGCAAGATGATACCAAAGAAAGAGGCACATCACTCCAGATTGGTAGGTAACGGTTTTAAAAAGAAAGAGAATTGATGATGTTTGTCTTCAGCAGCCACAAGACAAGGAGATCTCTGCACCCACAAGCCATAATCTTAAATGTTTCCGTAGAGGCCTTGCCAGGGTTCAGTCAGCACACCATCCAGATGCTGCCCACACACCTCACTCAAGACTTCCTGGGAAATGGCTCCTGCTGTCAACTCCAGATAGGCAGGCTGGTTCATCAGTGAAATTAAGCAATGGGATTTTTCACATTAACAGGCTCAAAGAAGAAGAATCCTCTGGTCATATTTATAGATGATGAGAAAAACATTTAACAAAATCCAACACCATTTATGGTTTAAAAGTTTCAGCAATCCTAATAGAAAGAAACTTCCTCAACTTGGTAAAGAACATCTTACCTAGCTAACATCATACTTAGTGGTTAGAGACTGCATGTGTTCCCTCCAAAGTTGGGAACAAGGCAAGGATGTCCTCACTTATTATTCCTGTTCAGCAATGGAAGGAAGTCCTAGGCAGTGTGAAAATGAGGCAAAAATGAATGAATATATAAATAAATACAAAAATAAAGAAATCAAAGGCATACTGATTAGAAAGAAAAAAATAAAAATGTTTTAAAAGTGTATTTATCATAAGCTAGTGTAATTCAATGCAACCCTATCCAGATCATTCCACCTGCTTACAACTGAATTTCACTTTAGTTATATTCATGTGGTAAACAAAGTGTATCACCCAGAAAAATTAACGTTAATACAGAGCAAAGGTTAGTCAGAATGAAAGGTTCTCAAAGTATGTGCGCTAATTAAAAATAGGAGTGGCACTCATACTTTGTATTTGGTTGAATCCTAGATTGTTACATATTTAACAGTTTTCCAGAAAGGTTGAAAATCATTGGCCCAGACCACTTTAATTCTCTATAATATGGTAGATTCCAATTTAATTTAATTAAAGTCCCCGCTAAATATTCTGTATTGTGGTGGATTTCATCTTGGCTGAAAATCAGAATCTTCTTGGAAACTTTGCAAAATTCTTAATAACTCTATCTCACCTCTAGTAATCCTGATTTAATTGTTAATTACTTCACCTCTAGTAATCCTGGTTTTAAAAAAAATTCCCCAGGTGACTTTTAATGTGAAGCCAGTTTTGAAATCCAGTGGTTTACGAACTGTTACTATTCATATTGCCAAATATTCCCTGGTATTCCTGCTTATAAAATTGGCCACAAGCCTGTTTCGTGGCAATTTCCTATGCTCTCATGGGTTAGAATACTCCAGGCATATAAAGACCTAGAGTCTAACAAAATTACAGAATATTCTAAAATGATATGGGAGCCAAAGTAACTGGACAAACTTGCATATTAGAGGTTCTTGAATTTTAATATATTATACATCATCTGGGTATCTTCTTAAATTACTTGCAAATTCTGATTTAGATGGCCTTGAGGAGGAGGACTGGGTTTCTAAAATTTTAAAAGTTTCTACCTAGTGCTAATTCTGATCCCAGCAGTCCATGCACCACACTGTAAGCAGAAGATAGAAACGTCTGGCCACAGCTGCAAGGGTTGCAACTGGGGGTTCCCAGCCTTAAGTGCAAGGTTTCACTATCCTAGCTCTACAGGCATCCTCTCTTCTTTCAACATGAAACAGAAATTGTGCACACACACTATGCATTCTATAATTAAAGATCATGGTATATACTAATTTTACATGTGTCTTTCTTCTGCTTATAAAACCATATACATGAGAAACCATTGAGGTAAATATAACATATTAAAAATCAAGTCAGTCGCACACTTGGCCACTTAATAGATTATTAATAATAAACTAAAACAACTTTAATGCAGTGTTTTTGTTGCTAGCAAATACATAAGATATTTGATGCATTTAAAATTTAAGCCTTCAGCCACACATTTAGAACAGTCACCTTATGCTTAAAATTTTCAGTTGGGACCTTGCATCCTACAATTTTGGCAGGGACCTAATTCTGGAAGAACTAAAATATTAGACAAGGAAATACTGTAGTAAGTTGGTGCTATAATTGGGGGAGGCATGAGGCTGAGAGAAAATTGACTAGCACAATGCAAATAAACAAGCAATCTAGTTTCTCAAAAAATATGCAGATCCAGGTAGAGAACTGATGTAAGTTACACTGGTACCTATGTAGGGTTCCTTCTAGTTACTTACCAGGATTTTTGTTTTTTAATTCAAAAACTTGGTCTAGGTTAACTTACAATTATGAATAGTTTGTGAGCAGAGGACCCAGTGGGTCATTATCACCAAGGTTGGTAACTAGATCCATACTAATAGGAAAATATTTCCAAGAAAATTTACCTTTCCAAGGTGTTTGTTCTTGGAATTGACTGTCCTATCTAAAGTTTGCTGAAAGTTATACTGCTTTCCTCAAATAATTACAGTAAAGTGGTAGAATTCTAAAGCTGTTTCTTAATTCAGGTAGAGACATTTTAACAGACTCAATATATAAGCACACAGGGACATCTATGTGATGTTCCGACAATTTCAACACAAATGCACACACATAAGCAAATATACTCAGGCACACAGAAAATTGTAGTTAACAACGTGTATTGCATTTTCAGATACATAGTGGTTTTAGTCAATCCAGCTACTTTTACCCAACCACACATTTTCAAAGCCCATTAACACATCACTGTATATATAATTACAATTCCACTTGGCGCAGCACTTTCTTGTTGATTGCAGGGTGGAGAATAGTTCCCTTTGGTGCCTTTCTCTCTCATCTGGAGCAAAGAAGCTAACTGCTGTGACCACTTACGAGAAAAACTTGGCACATGGAAGGCCCCAGATGGAGATCGGTCCAATGTGTTTCCAGGGGCAGTAACTGTGTCTTTGATTGACTTCTGAGCTGGCTCCCCTCGAGACCCCCTAAATTCCTCTAGTGGTGACATTTTAGAACAGCTGTGGATTTCCTTGTTGGATTAAGTTCAAGTAACACACATTCACACTAGATTATCTTCCCTCTGTTTTATTGATGAAAAGCTTATACATTTCTGAAATTTTGAGTGATAGTTGATGCATAAATACGATGGTATATAATACGATCAGGTCATAAGCACAGTGTTAAAATCACCATTCCTCTTCAACTCCTAAAAACAAACCATCAAATGACATGTTTTACTGGACTGTGGGTCATCAGTAATGTTTTTTGTTTCATACTCATTGAATCAGGAAATATTACATTGGAATTTTGATGTTTGTAAACAGAAACTTTATAGCGCCTGTCCCCAAACTTGTTGATCCAGTAAAATGAGTGAGTGATTTCCAAAATGCTGGTTTGATTGTTGGAGCAGATAGTAACTTCTTCAGTTCACACTTCAAGGACTATCTCTTTTGGCAAGAAAGAATAAAATGTTGAGTTGAAAATAAAATTATTATGTACTTATTTGTCAACATCAGGCACAACTGGAAGAATAAAGAAGAGGTTTATGGTGATGATTCCTCAGTAATGAGCACAATATGTCTCTTCAGTGTTGTATAAGACAATATAGCTCCTAATATCAATACTTAGCTAAATGTATACCACACAATTTACTATGAGCAAATCTTTTCCTGGACTATCACTCTAAATTTTATAGTTTGCTTTTACCCTTGGTTATGTAGTATAAAGTACGAGTGATCAAAAGCCAAAATAAAGGATTTCAGTAAAGGATTTCAGAGTGAACTTTATTTTGATGCCACGTGTTATTATTTTTTTTAATTGTTCATTCTTCAGAACTGTTTTGATTATAATTCTCTTCCTATTGCTAGGTCCTATTGTTTAGGGTTCATGAACTGACAGCATAGTCTACGCAATGGCTTGCATTTTCATTGAAACTGGAGTATCTTCCAAGTGAAGAGTCATAAACATTCGCAGTTCCAGCAGCTCTCTTCTTCTCAAGATCAGAGCCAGGCATCTCGGTCTTGCATTCCTACCAACCCCTTAATTCTTTTGTAATTAAAATACCTGATTCAATGCAATGAATTTATATTCAATATTATTTTCACTCATTCTGCCAATTTTCATTATGAGCAACAAAATTATGATATGTTTTATTAATCTTCAACACAACATAAATAACACTTGCATCATGACATCAATTTTAACTCAATACTATAATCGTTATTAAATAGTGATTATTTATTGAAAATAAAGAAAGATTACTTCCAGATAATGACTCTTGTGTCTAAAAATTTCAGTACCAATATAGTATGTGCCTTGAAATAAAAAAAAACTATTGAAACATTTGAGAGGACCAATAAATTCAATTAAAATCATAAGAAAAATTAAATTAAAAAAAGACAAAACGGGTATGCAATTTGAATTTTCCTCCCATTATTTTGAATAATGGGAGAAAGGAATTACTATTAATAACTTTTATCTATACTCTATAATATAAAACATATAAAGAAAGTGAAAACGAGTATAATCTAAGTTGTTCATGTAGGCTAATACAGTTGATACTTGAACAACATAGGTTTAAATTACACAGGTCCACTTATATGTGGATTTCTTAACATAAATATGTACAGGAATATAAATGTATTTTCTCTTCCTTATAATTTTCTTAATAACATTTTCTTTTTTCTTGATTATGTTTTTGAGAGAATATACTAGAAAAAATATATAAAACATACAAAATATGTCTTAATTGACTGTTTCTGTTACTGGTAAGGCTTCCAGTCAACAGTAGGTTATCGGTAGTTAAGTTTTGGGAGAGTCAAAAGTTATACATGGATTTATGACTGCACCCCTGTATTTTTCAACTGTCAACTGTAATGCACACACTGTGATCTAGATATATGAAGAGAATTTTCCTAAGACATGCCCAAAGTAGTGTTGGAGTTAGGACTAAACTTAGGTCTTTTGATTCCTGGTTGGTTCATTTTCCTCTCAACACCCTGTAGAATGACGTGAGCAAAGCTATAGATGAGGGAAGTCTTTAGGAAAAATAGATATATGCTAAGCATTCACAACTCTCTCCTAGCTGCTGATTATTGGGAATCCTGAAGTTGGCTTTACAAATTACAGGACAAACATGGGTAACATGACACCAAAGAGAGGAAGTTCTGCCACCACTACATATCACATGTTGTGCGGACAGAAAACAGAGCCTTAGTGTTAGTGCCTTTATTCAGCTCATCAGAGGAGTCATTGCTGTAGAAAAATCATGAAGACTTCATAAAATCTTGAAATATAGCAGAAAGGAAAGGGATGAGATCTAAATATTTTGAAGAACTGCTGTAAGTGGTCATGTAGAAGAGTCTCCATTGGAGGCTGTTTATTCAGTACCTTAACTATCCCTTCTGAGTGGTGACTTGTTACTGCATTGTACCGCAGAGAATACAAAGACATAAAAGTTATAGTCTCAGTCGTAGGAAGGATCTGAGAACGGAGGGAGAGAAATATGCTGTTAACATAATCTACACAACAGATATATGCTTGGAACAGATAACCATCTTGCTCAGAGTGTTTAGTGCTGATTTTATGTAATTGAAATATTTCCAGTAAAGACAATATATTACATTTAAATAGCATACAATATAATTTAAGTACTTTTGTCCTAAAGAAAGCACATAAACTAACACATTTGCCAAACTTGCATTTTGATTTAAGTTTGAAATAATATTCAGTTTGGTATTTGTTTTTCCAGTTTGGAAGTGTATAGACTTGATTCTTCAAGGTCAACAACAACTATAAAATGATGGCTAAGGTCTAGATGCAGGTTTTTCTTTCCTTACCTTCCTGCCAAAAGGACCCACTTTATGTACGGTAGTTCTGCTCTGTGTTTACTGTTATCAGAACCTGTTTATTTATCTAGGTGGGAGCTAAAGATAAACAAGTTCTTTGCTTATTTTATTTTTTAGGCAAATCTGTGGTGAAAAGGTAGTAGTGAGATGTCCAGACTTGATTGAATGACAACTTCATTCTACTTCCTGTCAAGGATATTTATGTCACCTTGCTTACCTATTTTTTTTTTTAATGGAACATGTTTTTTGGAACCTGAGCCTGAGGTATTTTTGGCAGTAGCTAGCTATCTCTTCCTTCTCAACTGACTATTGCCTCTCAGATTAATTATGAGAATGACCAAAATAAGACATCCTTCATAGTATGATATTCAGAGTGCCAAGATATTGATATGATTGTTCATTTAAAAAAGAATAGTATTCTGAGAATTCTGACTTAAACACAAATATGAGGAGTATGTAAGTGTGATCAAACACAAGCACACAATATTTTCAAAATTATTGTTTAAATATCTGCTCCTATACCCTTTACAAGTTAATCTCAGGCTTATCTTTTATTTTTCTATTTATTTTGGATTCTATTCCCTCTTGTGCAGAGTCCTGTTTTATTCCTCTTTTAGCTACAAAGACAAGAAGTTACTTACAGATTCTAGCCATGTTCTTTTTCTCGATGGCTAAATTTCTTGGATTATATTCAAAAGAAGAAAACAAGAAAACAAATATCTTTAGATGAGGGGATTCGTATTCAGGGCTTCCTACTTCTGAATGAAATAGAGCGCATTTACATGAATAGCTTTGGGAGTTTCATATACCACCTTGACGTCACATAGCGTCACATTGACAAAGTGCGTGCACATTGAGATGCATGGCCATTCATTCTGAAAGAAGGAAAGAATGACTAGAGTTGACTTATCATAAATCTCAAGCTTCACAAAAGCTTTGCAGGCAATAATGCTTCATGAGACGAATCACCTGACAGCCATTTTGTTGTTATAAGTAAACATTAAAATATAATTTTAAAATAATTATGAACACCAACCACACTTCATCATTTGATAGTATCCTGTGATAATCAGATTGATTATTGTGACTTCCCACTAATATGGAAAGTTCAGCTTATAAAAAAGTTTGTAGGAGAGAAAAGTTATATGAAATAGTGGTAGTTTTCTTTTTTCCTTTTTTTTTTTGAGCTGTAAAGCTTAAGATATTTATTAGTGTCTGATTGAATCCAGAAGCAGTCCTAGAAACCTAGCAAAATCATAAAAATGGCAGTATCAGGTGTCCTTAAAGTAAGGACAACTGTTGTTTGTGAGTTTTAGGTATATTGAATTTTTAACATTTCATTGGAGTAAAACAGACTTGATTTGTTTTTATCACCTTGACATTTACTTTCAATCAACAGAAGACCATGGGCCTAGTATCCAGCTTAGAGTTATTTAAATCAGATTTCGACCAATGTCTTAGAGGTATGATATAAAATGTCATCAACTAGGTAGAATTCAAGAATAAAGGTATCCTAACCTCACCTGAATATTAACAATTTTGTGATATATGCTTTGGGGTTTGAGTTAATTTTGTGTGAATTTCATTTTTGGTTAGAGAAAACAAATAAGGGACTCCTCAGGATTTCAACCATTAAGAACAGGATATGATTCTTACCGTATTTTATAAGTCAAAGGGGGTGAAAGAAGTGGCATGGGTGGAGGGAGCCTAAACTGCAGAAACACAGAACTGAAGAATTTTGACCAAACTGTTGCTCTGTGAAATTTTATGAAATCCCATTCCTCGACTAAATAGTACTCAAAAGGCAAGCACTCTGTTCACTTTGGTAAATCCTTTTCTCTGGTGTGTTTAGCATGATGATACATAATCTCAGAGGTTAATTGTAGCTTTTTGATTCTCTGATTCTAACTGCCGTGATCATATGAGCACATCAGACTTTATAACTTTTCACAGTTGTTGCCTTTGTTTTTAACTTGGAGTTTTACAATAAATAGTTGTGCAAGGAGGTGGGTTATAAAATACACAAGAACATTTATTATAAATAAACCATGTGTGATTTTGATATATTTTATATAGGTGGATTGGATTCAACTTTATACTGGGTTGGCCAAAAAGTTTGTTTGGTATTTCTGTGTGATGGTTCTAGTAGTGCTTAGTTGTCTTTAACTTCTAAGTTGTCATTTGTAACAATTTTGCTAGATTGTATTGTGACAGCTGTCACATCAGTGTGCATGTAAAATAAAAATCATCAAAATTCCTGAATTTTTGGTGTAGCCATTTTAATATTGAAGATGGAAGAAAATGTGTACCATTTTCCACATTTATGCTTTATTATTTCAAGTAAGGTAAAAACACAAGTGAAACATACACAAAAAATATGCAGCATATGGAGAAGGTGCTGTGAATGATCAAAGGTATCAAACGTGGTATGCAAAGTTTTGTGCTGGAGATTTCTTGCTGGACAGTGCTCCATGGTCAATAGACCAGTTGAAGTTGATAGTGATCAAATCGGTACATTAATTGAGAACAATCAACATTATACCAGGTGAGAGATAGCTGACACACTCAAATAAAGTTATTGGTAAAAATGAAAAATGTGTCTTTTATGGAAAAAACCCAGAGCCATCTTATAGAAAAGAACAAAAGAAACTTTTTGGCCAATCCATTACTTTTTTGAATGTTAATTTTGTTTGTATTGCAAAATGTTTTATTGACTTACTAGAAAGGTAATTATGATTATTGCAAAATTGTTCAGTGATATAAACACCTCATATGTGAGTTTTTTAAAAAATGAAATAGTTTGTGAGTGGTTACATATACAAACATTACAAAGACATGGAAAAATGCAATATTCATACTAAGAAAACATATCTATCAATTGGTAAATTAATAAAAATTATAGATGAATATAAAGTATTAAATAATGCCTCTCATTCATATTCTTTTAAGCTTTGTACTTCATATTTACATATTTAACTTGACAGTATTAGTTAATAAGTAGATGATTCTTTCCTAAAAAGTTAGGCAGATAGACAACATTTTATGTTTTAAAATTGGATAAGTCATGCATTTATTTTATCTAAAGAATAACATAAGAACAAATTATATATGTTTTCAACCCTAAAATAATTTTACACCTTTATACTCATTAATTTTAATTATTATCATCGAATTCACAGTTAGCAGTTAAAAATAAATAATAAGGGAGTGAGCAAGTTCATCTCCTTTGACAAACATTGCTTGGAAAATTAAATGAGGAAAAAAACATTTTGCATAACAACCTTATACTAACCACAATTTTTCATAATGAATATTTATAATTTCAAAGGTACCCAAAATTCTACATGGAACTATTCTACTATCTAGAGCTGAACAGAAATTTACTCAGATGATAAACAGATATAGAATGGTGATGTGTCAATTTTATTTACCATCCTTATTTACTTCAATGAAGGTTAATAGCTAAATCAGTATATTTGTATTGTCAAAATCTCTCAGGTTCTCAACATCTCCTCCTCTCAAGATACCTAACTTTGAGGACTTCTGTGTTTGGTTCCAATCACAGATATCCCCAGGATAAAACTAAAGATGTTGGAGACACTTCAAACTCAATTTTATAGGATTTAACCACGGAAAAGTAAGAAGGAAGATAAAGCAGCACAATTTTATCTTGGCGACCTCAGGGAGCAATGGACGTTTGAACTTCTTAAAACACTCATGCTTTGTTTCTGCAGCATCAAGCTGCCATACTGCCTCCTCCCTTATTCAGTATTCCTTTCCAGTGTTTTACTATGGCACAGCACACTGACCGTTTTATACGTTACAAAAGCAATCTTTCCCCAGTGGTGGAGCTTGATCCTGTACATGGGTTAAGAATTAGGCTTATCGCAGGTAGAGAGGCCCCACTGGAGGAAAGAGAAACCAGGAAACCCTTTAGCAGTCAGTGGTCACTCCAAGTGGGCACAAAAACCACTAGAGACCTCAGATTATCCACTGGCTTGATGTACGCACTTGTGCTGAGTTACGGATTTGCACCCAGGAGGCTGGGGCGCTAAGCTGAGAGCTTCTTAAAGGCATAGTGATACATCTTTTAGTCTCCCAGTGCTTATGAAGTGAAGGCCAACAAGGGAGGAGGCCTGCCTCCAATACACAACCACTTACTAGATTTGGAACTTACAGAATGAAACAGTGCAGAGATGGTCTAGGAAATGGAAAACACGGACTTCTTGTGAACTCTCCAGGTAAAGAAACCAAGAATCAGCTAGGTTCAAGATATAAAGTTCAAACAGAAATAGGCTGAGACTTTCTAGAAGTCTAACCCAATCTTAAAATCAATCAGTTTTGGGTTGAGATGTCCATCTTCATCCTAGCTTCCAAAAATGGAAAAAGAAAACAAACAATCTAGTCTCTGTAGCTAGAGAACATCACCTGGAGGTTCTTTGCCACTTTTATTCTATACATGGCAACAGGCAAGAAAATATTACCCATAATCAATATAGGGAGGAAAAGGTGCACAGATGATATAGGCATTGTAGCTATCAGGCGAGATTTTAAAATAACTATAATTAATATGTAAAAAACATAAAAGAAGAGGGATAGAAACATGAAATAATGATAAATTTCAACAGAGTAGGAACAGGGAAGGATTCAATAAGACACCAGTAAATAAGGGAAGAAATACGAAGACTAAACAACCAATAAGATGATTAAAGAATGAAATGGAAATTCTAGATTTGAAAAATAAAATTTATAAAATTTGGAACTTGATAATTTAGCCAACAGATTGGCTACATTACAAAAAAAATGTTTAATGAACCAGAATATATGTCAGTAGGGAAAAAAGCCTAGAAGTAAAGACATAGAATGGGGGACAGCTAAAAATATATGTAAGAAAATTTGGGCATGCTCAAAATTCTAAGAAAGATCTCTCTTGAAACTCTAGAAATGGAAGAAATATGCTAATAAATAGAGTTTGATAAATTTACTTTTTTCCTATAATCTTTCAGGATACTGGGAAATAGTAGGATGGACCAGCATGCCCCCTATGCAGGCCTTATACTAATGCAAATGAGTAAGTAGAGTTATAACATTCTTGACCCAAATGCCTAAGCAGGAAAACAAAAGGCATCTTTTTGCATTAGAAAGACATTTATCTGGCAGGTTAAATATGTTTGTAGATTAATTGGATCAATCTTAGATTATTTTAGGCTCTAAATCCTCTCAGAGTATGTTCCAAAGGCTGTATAAGAATAAAATAGTAAGAAATAAGGAAACACAAATTCTATTGGTTGTTCAAGGACAGACACCTTCAACATATAAAGGTCATTTTTAGTATAAAAACTGAGGTTATTTTGGAGGTGTTAAAAGATGTCGAATGATCTGGATTTACAGAAACAGCACAGCCAAGCACATACAATATTGCCACAGTGCAATCCCCTACTGCATCAATCAGTAGTCTGGAGAAATAAAAGAGCTTAGAGAAGGGGAAAAAAGTAAATTATGTATTTTCAAGATCCACTTGGTATTAGTAGCAACAGTTCATAAAATTATATTGCTGCCCATTGAAATTTCAAGCAGTCTTGCTGATAGCGTGACTTGATTATAAATGAGAATCTGCTTTAGTAAATATTGCATCTTTCTTAAATCAAATAACAAATTAATTTCTTCCTTCCTGAAGGCTCCATAACACTTAATAAAAAGCTACTAATTCTATCTACATATATGACAGCATCATGACTCCATGAAATCATGTGTCTGTTTCCGGGGCACTAATAAATAAAATAAAAAAAAAAAAAAACGACAACAAAAATAGTAATCAGGATGCCTCAAATAGGTACTAAAATGTTTATGAGATTCTTTTCACTTGTTTTTATCACTGAGAAGATTTGACAATAAAACCATCAAAACACCAAAGAAAAGATGTTGCCTACACCTCTTACAGTGACGGCCAGAGGGGGAATTAGGAAATAAAAACATAGACATACTCCCAGTTTAATCTATGACGCAGTCCCTGAATCACAGGTAAAAGTTGGTTTAATGTTGAATTGAGCAATTACATGTGTAGATTTATACTTGGCATTTTTTGTGAGAGTACATTTAAATATAGTTTATAGTCATGTATAATGTATAGGTATGGTCCTTAGTGCTTACCTCTCAAAAATACAGAATTGCTGATTTAAATACCTGGTCTTCTCCATTCTGCCTAGGAGCGAATGGGCAGGAATTTTTTTTGGTTGTTAAAAAACCATGTCTAAGTGATCTTAATTACTAATGAAAGAATAATGGTTGGTTGTTTATCATATGCACAGTGCAAATCCTCAGTTAAAAACAGTGGCCAGGTCATCTGATGTGAAAGGGATGTGTGCATAATGAATCGGTCAGAGGGATGCTCAGTAGGAACACACGATGAAGAAAATGGGAAACTTTTATTAAACACAACCACTCCATGACTCCTTTTGACTATGATAGCTTTCGATATTTAAGTTTTGTTTCAAACTTTAAATAGAAAGCAGCTTGTTTAAACTTCTAATGGGGGAATTATTTGAAAAAAAAATTAAAAAACTGCTCAGTTTGCAAAAAGAGGGGCTAATAAATAAAATATCCAGTTTTATACTAAGGATTCAATAAGACACTAGTAAAGGGAAGAAATAAGAAGACTAAACAACCAATAAGATGATCGAGTTGTGAAATTTCCTGGATGGCAGTCAAATAACCTTTTAGTACCTCAATATCCTCAAGGGCCAGTAAAAGATTTAGAACTAAAAGATGTGGATCATATCATTTATTTCCCCCAGAAGTTTCAACAAGCCCAGTAATCTGTGGAACAACGTCCCAGTGCCCCGGCACGTTGTGGGCTCCTCCAAACTTACTTAACATTTTTTCCAGCATCATTTCTGACTCTATTTTTCACATTCTACACGTCTGCAATAGAGCATCAGACTTGTTTTCGTAGGCATGCTTTCTGTAAATCTGGCCAATGCTGGATTATTCAAATTTCTCCTCCTCATTTACAAAACCCTTCTTGATGCTTTCAAACTTAACATTGAGTGTGGTTTTTCTCTGTAATCAAAGAATACCTCATAGAAACATCATTTCAAAATGTCTTTAACAAAGAGGGATTTGTAGTTTCCCATTCTATTTGTTCCAAGACGCCTAACAGCATGTTCTTAGTCACATTCATTTGGTACACCTCACAAGTTAACACGGGAGTTTTCTTTATAACTGACATTTGCTAAGGGTGTTGAGTCATTAAATAAACAAAGGGACTATTTCTGATTTGGTTTAGTTTTTGGGGTAAATTAGAATGCTGCACATCTCTTGTATGACTATTTTGTTTTCTGTATTGTAGGTAGCTTACATCAGAGTTTTGCAAAAATCAGGTCTCCAGTTATGTAGAAATAATAAGTATCAAGTATGACTATGTGTGTGTATGTGAGAGAGAGAGAGAGAGAGAGAGAGAGAGAGAGAGAGAAAGAATAGCATTTCCAGGGGATCTCCCTATGGTTGTTAATAAGAACATGAAAATTCCCCTTCATAGTATCTGCCTCCTCCCCCCCACCCAGGAATTCTTTCCTTCCATATTTCCTTCCATATATAATAAAATTAATTTCACAAATTCACAATAGAAATTGTTGGCAACTAGGTGGCAACCTACTTGGAAAATGTGCCTTAGGACTTGGTGATTACTTTGATAAATTTAGGACATTTATAATCTCCCATTGACCTCTAAAGTACACCCTATGTTCGATTTATAGAATCTCTGACTTTGGTTGGATTAGAAGAATAGAGATTGATGCCTTTTTATTGTACTTTTATCCTGAATCCTTCAGAAAGAGAAAGAAAATATCATAAGTAAACCTGGTCTGGAAAGATATCCAAAGTAATTTTTCTGTCTCAAAAGTGGCAGATAGTTGAGATAAATGCACTGCCTTTGAAGTGTTTATCTAAGCCAAGCAGAAAACCCACTCCCCGTCCCAGTCACCACTGTCTGTCTGCAGTGGGAGAGAGGAGAGTGGGTGGCAGGGGCTGAGCAGAAGTAAACAAGATTGTGAAGACTGGTTTGTGTATGAAGACACTAACAGGGAAAACGTACATTATGTCATGTCATTCCCCTCACGCCCTTTAAAAGACTTGGCTGTAAGGAGCAATTATATCTATATCTCTGCCTGTTTTCTTCACATACCTACACACATATACACATAGGTACTGTATATAGGTTTGTCTATATGTATATATTGTGCAAATTGATCTTTGCAATTACAGTATCCATGGTACTAGTTTCAGGTGTAGAACCCAGTGATTAGACATTATAGAACTTACTAAGTGATCATCTCAATAAATCCTGTCTGTACCAGACACCTAACACCGTTATTATAAAATTATTGACTATATTCCCTATGATGTACTTTACATCCTCATGACTGTTCTGTACCTTCAGATTCTATTATAGACTTTTTCTTGGCCATATTTTGAAGATATTCTCATAATTACAAATATTAATCTGTAATATGTCACATGCTTAAATTATTTATTGCATAGTTATTCTATCACTTCCATAATAAACTAGAATCTGTAAGTGTTCAATCAGAAGAACAAGACTAACAGGAGACATTTATTAGCAGATCCGTTGCAAGAAATTGTATTATGAGATTGTGGGAGCTGGCAAAGCAAGCCTCAAACCCACAGAGCAAGTTGTCATGAAGGCAGACTGAACTCTTCTTAGGCATGAACTGAAGCTGTTGTCAATAGGTGGAATTTCTTCCATCTCAGGAGAGCTTCAGTTCTGCTCCATAGGTTTTTTATTTGAATGAATCAGCCTTTGGATAACCTCCTTTACATATTAAATTAAAATGATTATGGACTTTGATCACATCTACACAGTATCTTCACAGCAACACCTAGATTAGTGTTTGAATAACTGGACACTGTAAGCTAGTCACTTGATGCATAACAGTGACCATCACAAAGCTGTTTTTTGGTACCTTTTTAGATTTATGCTGGATATCTCTCATATCTTTGGACATATGTCTACTGAGTGAATTTTTTTCTTGTGACAAACAACAAAAGACATTTCTGTTTTATATCTCAGCACATAGCACTAATTTAGAATATTTATACCAATTTCCATTTTTATCAGAAATGAGATTTTCTTTCCTATACATATTACACCAAGTTCACAATATTGAAACATTTGGAAACTTTTGATGTCCACAATTCCTGCAACAGTATTTAGCAAACCAGTTTAAAAAAATATTCTTGGATTCTTGATAGCTATAGCAAGAATCCCTTTTTTCTAGACAGAATGCATCTAAACTTTAGTTTATCTAGCTATATTAATTAGAAGAATAGAATTCATTGTATAAAATTTACTTTAACATTATATTCTGATAATTATTGTTATTTGATTTTCCTATATAAAGCCCAAAACCCTATATACCGCATAATAACTATACCTGTTTTCTTAGGTTTAAAAGCTGTGATAATTAATCTCTTAGCATTATCATGCTAGACAGAAAATGTACAGCTGAAGATCTTGGGTCAGCCACTCTAATTATCCATTTCTAGAATATTTATTCTTTAGTAATCCAAGAGAACATGGATTTCTCACTTCCGAGTGGCGACAATGAATTCCCTCTAAGAGGATTATAGTGAGGAGTAAATGAAACAACATCTGAAGAAAGTTTGGCACGAGTTTTGGTACCAAGCAAATTATTAAGAAATAGAAAGTCTGTGCCTCCTTTTGCCACCCTGTTTATCAGGGTTTGAATCCTCATTATGCCAATTTTTAACTTCAGGTGAATTGCTTAGCCCCACCGAGTCTCTTTTTCTTACTTATATAATAAAGACTATAGTAACATTTATCTCACAGTGTTATGATAATTATATAACTAAATTAGGAAATTTAATACGGGCTTGAGAAAACAGAAATGACTATAAATTTACATTAATTATAGAATGCTGTTTTGATTCATGTTTCCTCTTATTATATAAAACAAACTTCTTGTTTTGCATCATTTCATAGGGCAATTGTAGCTTTTAAGACATAAACTCTTTTCCAAGCCCAAATTAAATAACCCATCTATTGACCTACTTTAAATAAACAGGGTTAAATTAAGCCATTTTGTTTGCCTGCCATAAAAAAAAAAGCCTTTGAGTGTTCCAAGGACTTGGCATCTCATGGGTAGGGGAAACGCCTTGTTTCCATTAATGGGGTAGCTCTGTCCTTCACTGTATCAGCTGTCACACTCCAGTGTGGTGAGGCACAGTGAATTCCAGGCAGTGTCAGAACAATTATCATGCTCTATGAATAGGCATAAAGAGAAGCATGTGTTTTCCTCTATTCTCCAGGGCTGTACTTTTTACTGGGCTGCCTATCTAGCCCTTTATGGTCCTATAACAGTAGACACAGGGACAGCGATAAATTGAAAGTGACTTCAAGCTTCACACTGTACCCTATTGATAACCACATGTTGCACAGTGCTAAAAGATCAGTTCTCTTTGCTCTTTGTACTCAATATACTTTTGTGGGAAAACATCGACAAATGTACTGAGAAGCTCTTTGATCTTGTTTTAAAATCTCCTTGGATGAAGAATCTAAAAATATATTTTGCAGGCTGGTAACAATTTGGCAGAGCTATTTATTATGACACGTAAACATTGAACCTCAGCCAACGTGCAGCGTGGCTCCACATGCTATATGAGTTTTGATTATTGATATTTTAACAAAGTTGTTTGGAAAAGCATGAGAAATTAAAGTGTAAATGAATGGTGATTAATTACAAGTTAACCCAAAATAATAATTATCTGCAAAGATGGATAGCCTGTTATTAAAGAGCGTATAACCATTCTCCAAGATGTCTGACAAACTCCTGAGAATAATTATCAATTTGAGACAAGGGAAAATCAGAATCTATGCAGCTGCCCAAGAAATGTTTATTTATTTTTTCATTTTCTCCAATAACTTTATTGATTTGGATATTTAGAGTATGTTGGCCATCTCCCATATGTTAGAACATTAATTGTTCTTAATTAATGTCTCAATTGGATCGCTATCAACTTCAACTGGTCTACCTGATCATGGAGTGTTGTCTTGCGAGAAATCTCCAGCACGAAACTTCGCAAACCACTTTTGACACATTCGATCAGTCACAGCACCTTCTCCATACACTGCACAAATCTTCTTTAGCATTTCAGTTGCATTTTTACATTTCTTAAAATAATAAAGCATAATATGCTGAAAATGTTGCTTAATTTCTTCCATCTTCAATATTAAAATGTTTAAAATTGAGAAATATAACATGATAAGATATAATAATATAATTCATATAATATAATGTGATGTGTATTATTACAGTAATTCTAATCAGTAGTTACATATGAGAAAATCATCCAACAGTTGAGAAGGAAATACTATCAACGTTATAATTATAATTCACATAGGATGCACATTTAAATATGGATACTTTTACTTATACTTAAATTATTTATATGTGGTTCTTGCTATTATAAGTGATGGAGCCTTTAATTACAAAATGATTGAAACTTGGGAAACTTGAAAATGTGTGGGTTTTTTTCACATGAAATAATCTCATCTTTTCTTTTTCCACAGAGCTCTCTCTCCTTCCTTGTTCTTTATATTATTGATCTTACTGATTTTAGGGTTCATTTGTTGTTTCACGTAACTTAGAGATGTCCCCACAAATTGTAGGGAGGTGATTTGATTGTGTTTTAGTCTCCCAACCATCTATGACTACAGTCTTCTTGAGTTTCTTTTCTCAATATCTGAAAAAGTCATCAACTGTCAGTGAGCTGGTTAGTATATCCTGGACGATGATGATGTCCATTAGCTTTCAAGTGGGAGGTGTGGCATCCTCCAGCCAAACTCATATTTTTACAGGTGTACACGAATTCAGTCTTTAACTAAGGAGTCACTGTGAAATCTCTTTGGTTGGATTGCTCTTTACTTTGTAATGGGCTTGGAACAGAGTCCCATGTACCAGATTTATACACCCAGTTAATATTAATGATGCTCTCTCCACATTTACCCCGTTGATTGGCTCCTTAGCAACTGGTAGTGAAAATAATCTGGCTTCTAGTCCTTAACACTAATATGGAATTCAAGACTTCTACACAAAATCCTCAAATCCAAAGAGAATGGAAAACCTGATATAATCAAACTGTTAACTGGATATGTATTGAACAAATGTTTCGTTTTGTTTTCATCTGGCTACATGACTAGTATCAGTTCCTCACAAATATAGACCCAAACTGGGATTCTTTTTCACAGTGAGTCTTTCATGAATTAATAGGGTAGGCAAAAAGTTCAGATTGGAAATGTTTAATGTAATAAAAGTGAGTAATCTTATGAATCAAGACTCCCTAATTACTAACTCTTCTATGAGTCAACACATTTTTATATATGTCTAAGAGTAGTGGTAGATTATTAGAAAATATTTTACTAAGAGATGCACAGGATACAGAATTAAAAAAAAACACGCAGTTCATTTAGGCTTAGCCAGCTGAAGGGATGTATTGGGCCGTATAACTGAAGATTTCCCATACATTTATGTTAGTCAGAACTCAATCCACTGGCTCAAATATCAAACGCATTTCCTTTTATCAGCTGTGTTTTCTTTATTGTGAATGTTTGTGTGGAAGTCTTCTCGAAGCAGACATATGAAATCAACTAAGAATGTTGGCTGCTCTGATTTAGGAAAGGATTTTTATGGACATTAAAACTAGTTACTGAAACCAGCTGAACAGAGAGTAGGAGAGAGGTTACGGGAGGCTGGGGTCTGGAGGAGATGGGGAAACGCTGGTCAAAAGGTACGAGCCTTTGGTCGTACGATGAAGAAGCTCTGGGGGCCTGACGTACAGCATGGCGACTTCAGGTAATAATACCGTGTTGTGTACTTGGAATTTGCTGAGAGTAAACCTTAAGTGATTTTGCTACCACCACCATATAATAATGATGATGATGATGATGATGATGTAACCATGTGAGGTAATGGATGGTTTTCAGGTAATTAACCTGATTGTGATAATCCTGGATAATCCTTTCACAAAATATATATGTTAAATCATCATATTGTACATTTTGAATATATTTACTTGTCGATTATACCACAATAATGTTGAAAAACTTAAGTAAATATAAAATAAATGGAGGACTTGGGTGAAAGAAATCTAGTGTAGAAACCAACTTATTTAACAGGGAAATGCTGAGCTTCCCCACTTGAACTGATGAGTCAGCAGTATGTCTCCTGTGCCTTTGTCCATGTGGTACACAAGCGTGTGTGCACAGCACAGGGACATGCTGCGACCCACGGGGGGAGGGGGCTGAGAGAAGAGAACAGTGTGAACTAACTTCTTCTCAATAAGACTTAGATCCCATAAAGCCAATTTTAAGATCTATGCTCAATGTTGTTCCCGCTCTATAGATGTAGCTCTATACAAATGAATGCCCCAGTGTTTATAAGCAATTTTGCTTCTAATTACAGGTCCTGGATTTATGGAATTACTATGCTTTATGGCAGCAATAACAGAGATGTGTGTTTTAAAATTAGAAATAACCATTTGGTTTAGTGAACTTGATCACAATGATAAGCACTAGCAAATGCTGAGTTAAGAATCATCATTCTAATGAGCCTAAATAATATCTAGTATTAGTTAATTAACTTGCAAAGAAAGTTTGATAATATTTCTAAACTCTGGAAATGAAATTACCGTGTATCTTCTCAGACTTAAGAAATCATCAGATCTTTGAACAAACGCAGCTATCAGCAAAAACGAGATATCAAACAAAAGTATCTTTTATTAAAAAAAGCATGCACATTTTGTTAATACCTGAGAGGGGAAAATTATGTTTTGCTAACATCTTCTCTATAAATTGAACTTAAGTCCATCTTGTAATTCCTAGAATGGAAATCAAACAAATGGCGTGTCTCCAGTCTGACTTTGTTATCATGGTGGAACCAGAGGAGTTATCTCCAGACTACCTGTTAATTTATCAATCTCTGTATAAATAAAAAATAATTTTATCTAACAGGCAATTATATTTTACATGCCTATGGGACAACAAGCATCATATTTAGCACCTGGGATACCAGTTTAAATAATATATGGTAGCAGCCCTCCAAGCATATTTAGTCTACTCAGCAAGATCAAACAAAAACACAGTGCAATAAAACATGGTGCATTCATGACAGGTAATTGAAGAACATGCTATGGGTGAAAACAAGAGGAAAACCTGAATCAGACTTTGGTTTAAGGGTCAGGGTCAGACTTTTAGAGGAATGTGAAATACCAGAATTTTTTAATTTGGGTTAAAAGTGGACATTCTCAGGCAAAGAAATTTGCCTATGTGAATTCATGGTAACAGGGCACCATAGCCTGCTTCAATAAACCTCATGCCATGTGTTATGATAAACCTCACACACAACAATGTGATTCAAAACGAGGCCAGGGAGGAATGAGTGGGGTAAGCTACGGAGTTGGGAATTGGTCCTGAAAGTTGTGCAGAATTACTGATATAGTTAAAAGGAAATTATGAATATGAAGATAATTTTGAGAGAAATTGTTTTGTTGGTAGTAGAGTGGATAGACTGGAGGGGATCCTGATTAGAGGCTGGAAATCTACCACACTATTGTATTAATCCAAGTTTTAAGAGGTACAAGTTTAGGTAGGACAAATGGTGAGAAACATAACAATTGTCGTGAAAGTAGAAGCTACAGAGTATGATCGGATGTAAGGTATGAAATTGGGAAGTAAGAAATTCAGAGAGGACATATTCATGCAATTCCAAGATTTTTGTTTTGGACAAATATGTTCTTGCTACCATTGCCTTCCAAGAACAAAGATGTAGGGAACAAAAAATGATGAATTTGTTTTCTGATGTGTTGAGTTTTACATGCTAATGGAGAATCCAAGATAATTATTTCTGTTAAGCTCCACAGTAGTGATTATCTGAGAAGAGCAGAATGAAGATACAGACTCAGGAATCATTGAAGTTGTACCTGGTAATGAGACCCATGGGTTTCAATGCATTTACCGATTAGAAGTGCAGACATCTGAGGGGCAGACTGACAGAGAACCAACCACAAAGGAGATCAACTGAGATTCGCTCAGGCAAATATGACAGTGATATCCAGCAAGGTGATTCATATAAATTATTGCCTAAGGGTGTAGACATTAGAGCCAGAGCATAAAAACTCAAAATCTGGCTCTATTTCTACCTAGATATATCACTATCAGCAAGTGACTTAAACACATTGACCCATGTATTAATCTTCTAGTGGTACATGCCTTACAGAGTCACTATCATGGTTAAAAATATTAAATTATTCAAGGTTCTGGAATATGCTAAGAACTCCACAAATGTTGGCTATTGTTAGCATTCTATAATTGACAATATAACATTATATTAGTTTCAATGGTTTCATATTTGTATATATTACAAAATGCTCACCACGCAAGTCTAGTTAACATCCATCCCCACACACGGCAACAATTGTTTTTCTTGTGATGAGAACTTTAAAGATCTACTTTCTTAGCAACTTTCAAAGATACAATAGAATATTATTAACTGAATTTGTCATGCTGTATATCACATCCCCATGACTTCCTTATTTTATAATTAAAAGTTTGTACCTTTTCACTCCTGCACCCATTTAATGCACCCTACTTCTGGGAACCACCAATCTACTTTCTGTACATGTGAGTTTGGTTTTGTTGTGGGGATTATTTTTAAGATCCCACATATAAATGCGATCACGTACAGTATTTAACTCTCTTTGTCTGACTTACTTCACTTACCATAATGCCCTCAAGGTTCATCCATGTTGTCACAAATGACAGAGTGCCTTTCCTTCTCATGGCTGAATAATATTCCACTGTATACACATATGTACCACCTCTTCTTTAACTATTCATCCAGGTACTTAAGTTCGTTTCTAAACATTTGCTACTGTGAATAATACTGAAATAAATATGGGAGTGCATATATCTTTTAGACACCCTACTTTCATTTCCTTTGAGTATATACCCAGATGTGGAATTGCTGGATCATCTGACACATCTATTTTTACTTCTTTGAGGAACTTCCTTATTGCTTCCCATAGTGGCTGAACCAATTTACATTCCCACCAATAGTGTACAAGGGTTTTCTTTGTCCACATACTCAACAACACTTGTTATCTCTTGTCTTTTTTTTTTAATTGAGTAGGTAAACCCTAAGAAATTAGACACCTACTAAGAAAAGCTCCTGATGGGTAACAGGGCCCAAATTAAAGACAAAAACAAACCAACAAACAAAAAAACAGAGCCTAGCAGCCATTTCTGCATAAGGGCCTCTCATGTAAACTGCGCTTCACAGAGTAGCTGGTGCTGGACTGCCTGCCTCTGCACTGAACTCTCTGCCAGCACTGTGTTTCTCCCATCTAAGCCAGCCCTTTTTAAGGTGTTCCTGGAAGCGCATTTCATCCGATGGGAATGTGGCTGTCCCCATCCAAAAAGAGCTATGCAGTTCTGAACAACCAGAGCATCTCTATTCTGATCAATCAGGATAGTGCCTTTTGGACCAATCAAACTATGAGAATTTGGAGTCCTCATTTGCATAAGGATGGACTAATCAGGGTCCAGGGGTGATAACTACTGTCTATATGAACCAGGTCCCCTCTGGTTGTGGGAGCATACTTTCCCTTTCCATGAATTGAAGACTGCATCTTTCTGGCTGATCTGAAGCTCCTGAAATGCCTCAGCAGAGCAGAGCAGACCAGATCAGTGCAGGCCAGAGCAGGTTGGCACAGAACAGAGCAGACCAAAACACAGCGGGGCAGACCAGAGCAGTACAGAGCAGACCTGCATGGAGCAGAGCTGTCTAGCCAGAGGGGTCTGGCCCCAGGGCTGCCTCATAGCTGTGCTGTTTTTTAAAGCTGTGCTATGTCACAGTTGGGCTGTTTTGCATTAAATAAAGTTTCTTTCTTCACCACACACCATTTGGGGGATTCCTCTTAGCATTCGATTGGGGTCAACAACCATCAGTTGAGAAGTATAATTGACATGCAACATTGTATCAATTTTAGGTGAACAACGTAATGAATTGACATTTAAATATATTGCAAAATAATCACCACAGTAAGTTTAGTTACCATCTATCCCCGTACAAAATTACAGTATTTTTTTCTTGGGTTGAGAACTTGTAATGCTTTCTGAGCAACTTTCAAACTTTCAATATATTACTACTGATTATAGCCATTATACTGTACATTAAATACCTGTGGCTTATTTATTTTACATCTAGAAGTTTGTACTTCTTGATCTGCTCCTCCCCATTTCACTTACCCCCAAGCCCCCTCCCCTCTGGCAACTGCAATCTGTGTCTATGTTTTGTTTAATTTAATTTTGTTTGTTCATTTGTTTTGATTTTTTTAAGATTCCACATATAAGTGAAATCATATAGCATCTGTCTTTTTGTGTCTGACATGTCATTCAGCTTATTCCCTCAAAGTCCACCCATGTCGTTGCTGTTTGCAAGATGTCATTCATTTTGTGACTGAGTAGTATTCATTGTATATAAACCACAGCTTCTTTATCCATGTATTCACTAATGAATATTTAGGTTGTTTTCATATCTTGGCTATTTTAAATATATCTTTTCAAATTAATGTTTTTTTTTCAGATAAATATTCAGACACGGAACTGTTGAATCATATAATAGCTCTATTTTTAATTTGTTGAGGAACATTTTACTGTTTTCCTTAGTGGCTGCACCAACTGACATTCCCATCAACAGTATGCAAGCGTTCCCTTCTCTCCACAGACTAGTCACAAGGGATTTTTGAGGCTCTTCTGTAAAATATTACTTTACTGAGGGTAAGAATACATATTTGGTGGTAGATGATGCTTAAGATAAAAAAAGAGAAGGGAGAAAATTAATTGAAGACAGAGAATATTCCAATTATCCAGAGACAATGCCTAATTTCTGGGAAATTAAGATTCCCAACTCCTAGGGCATGTGGGCTCTGAAAATCTTCATTGATTACTCACAATGTCCTTTAAAGATTCAAGTGCTCTTTTTCAGCTGACAAATGACAGAGAATTAAATAGATTTTAATTTTTGCATATAGTTAAGGATTTATTAATAATTATCTGCTAAGTAAATTATCCAAGCCCACTAAAATTTAGTATTCCTAAATTACAAATATATTATTGGATTCATTGAAGCTCTAGTACAGCAACTTAAGAAGTCAGCACATGTTTACAAACAGATGGCTAGCGATTATTTGTTATACAATAATGATTTCTGAGTAATGCATTATTGGCGATATCTTATTGCTGACTTTTTAACTCTTTAATTATAAATCATTATCTGTTTAATATGTTGAAGATTGTTTGCATAGTCCTAAAGCATGTACATATTTGCATAATTGTAGTGTATAATTTTTCAATAGCTAGGTTTTGAGACATTTATGTGCTGTAGTTAAACATGAATCATTCATATCTTTTGCAAAACAAAATGGATATACATTCCTGCAGATATTGCTTATAGAGTATAATACTTCATTGATGATATCCTGTATGTGGGGTTGGATAAAATGGATATGAAAAATTGCAAAGTAACTTCAAGGTAAATGTAATTAAATTAATCCATTATACTCAAATTGGCAGGGTATTATGTTATAAAATAAGGGATATACAGTCATGATATATTTAAAAAAATAAATCTATATACATTCTGTATTCATTATCTATTGTTGAATGACAAATTACCTCCAAATTAGTCACTTCAAACAATATGTATTATTGTATTTTGCCATGTATAATGCACAGTTTTTAGCCCGAAATTTTTAGGGAAAAAATAAGGATGTATATTATACATGGGTAGTGTCTGTTCATATGTTTTGTAATTATAGGTTATATAAAATTTCTCGTACCATAATATGTTCAAAGAATGTTAAAATTCCTTTACAATACAAAAACATGTATCTAAATATAAATGAATAAAAATTAAATTTAAAAAATAAAATGAAAGTTTTTTCCTGAAAGCTTCGGCCAAAAACATGGGTGTGCATTATACACAGTGAAATACGGTACTTCTTAGTGCCTGTGGATCAGCAATTTCAAGTGGCCACAGTGGGGGTGGCTTGTCTCTGCTCTGTGATTTCTGGGGCCTCAGCTGAAACACTGGAAGTCTGGGCAACAGAAATGATCTGGAGTCTTGACTGAGGTGGGAAAAATCCATTTCCAAGTTGACTCATATGGACTGGTAATTTGGTTCCTTTTTACATGGACTTCATATGTGAACCTTTCCACTGAGCTACAAATGTGCCCTTACATTTGCTGGCTTCTTTGTAGAAAGAGTGATCTAAGAGGGAAAGATGAAAGCAGCAATGCCTTTTATGACCTAGCCTGAGAAATTAAATGTTGTCCATTATATCCATTATACAATGTTTTATTCATTAGAAGGAACCCTTGTAATGTAATTGGTCTTACAATCAATTGATGGGCAATTAGATTCTGTGATATTGTAATTTATGATAAGAAATATATGGAGTTTATCTAAGTCCCAGGCTTTTGCAGAGCTCTGAAAACCCTTGGCATTTTCCTGGTGATGAGTAGACAAAGGTGTCTTTTGTTACGTTAATGAGGTACCTTCTATACAGAATGGTGAAGATGTGGGCTGGGTACCAAAGCAGCCAACCATGAGTAGACAGGTGAAGCTTTCAATCCTTACCCACTTCCAGGGACAGGAGAGGGGCTAAAGGTTGAATCGATTGCCAATGGCCAATTTGATCCCTTGCTCCCTAGGATTTTGATACTCAAAATCTAGTATTTCTAAAGGTCAGTCCTAAAGCTTCTAAACTTGATGCTTTCTTCTACTATTTTACTTCCTCAAACATTCAACTGGCAAATGTCCTCAGGGAACAAGGTAGAGTAAATGTGAATCTATTCACATTGTCTTTCTTTGATAGACCTGCATGAATTCCTCTCCAAAGACTTCAGATAGTTTGCTGTATTTTGTTTAGATTTATGGTTATTTTTGGTGGGACGATTAATCAATATGAACTATTTTATCTTGGTTTCCTCTTTTATTCTTCTGAGCAGTTATGTGGAAAATTACTATTATTTCTTACTGATATATTTTTTCTTTTGCTAGAATTCATAAATGAAGTTATCTGAGCCTGGCAATATCTGTGTTGTAAATATTTTGCTTTGAAACTTTATTTCTTTGCTAGTTACAGGAATATTCAGCTTTTCTTGTTTTTCTTTGTTTTTTAGTTGCATTTTCCAAGGAATTAATTAATTTCATGTAAGTTCTTAAATATTATGTCATAAAGTTTTCATAATAGTCTCATGATCCTTTCAATGCCTGAGGTTTAATTGTTAAATTAATTTTCATTTTCAAAAATTTACATAGGAAATGCTATTATATTTTTCAAAATTCAAAATATGTCAATATCACTTTCCCTTTCACCTTTGCCCTTTAACAATCCAGTTCCTTATAAAATTGATAGGATTCTATACATACTATTATGTACTTTACATTTGTTAATTCTGCAAGTATTTCTACATTAAGATACAAAAAGCTTCCTCATTCATCTATTTTGCTATATAGTATAAATATGTAATAACTAACTTGCCCATCCTCTGTTGATGAACATCTAAAAGCTCTGCTGCACTGAATAACATTTTTATGTGTAGTTCTACATGTATATGAGTATATATTTAGGATTAACTTACTATAACATGCAGCTGCTCAGTCAAAATGTTACCACCCATATTTAGCTAATTATTAATAAAAAGGCTGGGGAAAAGTGAATTAGACATTGAGCTTAAATAACTGGAAAGCATAACCCTATTTGCTTCACCAGGAAGCTACAATTTTACATGGTAAGGGATTACAGCATTGCTCTAGCAAGGGGATTAACACTTCTGCCTTCCCACCCTCCAGCACTGGAGAGTTGGGGAGAACACAGGGAATAGTTCTTCCTGGATCAGCCATTTAAAACCAGTTTCTGTGGAGGAAGGAGCCAGGAGCATATTCACATCTTGCAGGGACAACAGGTGGTTCAGGATGAAACTATTTACCCAAAGTGAGACTGTTAAACTTTATTCCCACCAGCCAATGAATATAAGCAACTAGATATTATCCAAGGTACAAAAAAGGCTCTTTTTTGCCACTCCAGGGGCATATAGCTTCCTGCAAATATGGTTCATCTTTGTGTTTTGTTTTGTTTTGTTTTCATTAGCCCTGATTCTTTTGGTTATGGAACTTAACCTAATGTAGGGAAGATTGTAATACCAGCACAATCACTTGTCCATATTCTTCCTAACAAGTGATCTAGGTTTGTATCTCAAATGTATTTGCCATCTCTAATAAATATGTCCTCGGCTATCTCTGAAATCCACAGTTGTAGCATTTCTCTATGCTCAGGTTCTGCTTGCACATACCACTGCCCAGCCCCCACTCCTCCAAGCAGATTTCCATTCATACTAGAATTTAGTAGTTTGACTGTCTCTGAGTATCTTCATATGTGTTTCTCGTTGTTCTTGTTGCTTCCGGTGCTTTTGAGGAAGGTAATGGGAAAATGTTATTTTTTACTTTGTTATCTTCCAAGTGGATGGCTGTGTTTATCTTTTACCTCCATCATTCTTTATATTTTCTTTGTATTTTCTTTGTGACCTATTTAGCACTCCACATTATGCTACTGTATTTTCCTGCTCCTTGTTTTTGTCTTACATTGTAAGCTTCTGAGGTGGTTTTTTAACTCTTCTATATGCTCTGTAGTACTTAGCATAATGTCTTACACAGAAAGTGTATAAATATTAGAACATATAATTATTGGTCTTTGAGAAGACAGATGATTTAGTTTATGAATAAAGACCTTTTCTTTTTCAGTTGAGTTTTGGAAAACCCAAAGGAAGGAGATTGATTACAAAACATAGTCTTAAGTTTCTTTTATTATCAAGGGTGAGATTTCTAGATTAAGGGTATAACTTAGCTTAAAATTAATCAAAAGGAGAAATGAAATTCGACTTAATTGAATTGAATATTGTGTACTGTAGCTGATCTTGTAAAAAAAAAACTGAAATGAAACTAAAATGGTCGTGGTTGTTCTGACTTCTGATCTCAGTTAAAGTTAATTAAATTCAATTTACAGGAGAGGGAAAAAGTATTTCACTCACCAAAACAAATGAGATAAATATTGTTAGATTAAATTGATTGGTTTGGATTATTGTCCTGCATTATGCTTTGACCAGACTGCGTTTCACTGGCAAAGTATAATGGGAGGATATGGGCTGGGTAAGAAAGGGCTGGGATGTGCCAAATTAAACCTTATAAAACAAATGTGGTCTCAGTGATGCGGAGTGATTTATATTGAATTGAAAGACAATTCTTATCTAGACAGAATTTAATACAAAGCCTTTCCTTAGAGAATTATGCTGATAAACATATCTAAACACAAAGTTAAGCAATGTAAATATTTTCAGGGAAAATAATAGTCCTTATACTATTTTTACTTTACTTTCTCTTTTGTTCAACTCTCTCTCCCTCTCTCTCCCTCTCCCCATCTCTCTCTCTATATATATATTTTTTTTCAAGTACATTTTCTCATTGGCTGTTCTGGCATGTTAACCTTCACGAATGTGTAATACTTGCAAAAGTCCAGATTGCATATTCATAAAAGGAACCAACATTTTTAGTTTTCATTATCTCTCTCTCTCTCAGGTAGAGCATTACATTAATTCTGTCAAGAAATTACCACCCTACGGAAATAAAAATAATTCAATTAATTTTTCAAAAAGCACTCACAGTTAATATTTAAGGGACTAGGCATGGAGAACTGGACTGGTACATGCAAAAATGAAACTAGACCACCATCTTACACCATACATCAGAATAAACTCAAAATGCATAAAAGACTTAAATAGCTGTGACTATAATAATCCTAGAGGAAAACATAAGCAGTAGGGGGCCACATCAGCCTGGAGGTTGCCTTCAAAGGGCTGAATGTAACTTTAGGACTGTACAAATGTAACGACTCCTTAACAGTTAAGCGAGAGCTCGGTGCTGCCGCTGGGCAGAAACAAGGTACCAGGCCAGATAAAACAATGTGGAGGGTCGGATTTGGCCCAAGGGTCTTGTGTTTGTCACCTGTGCCCTAGGGCAAGGGAAATAAAAGAAAAAAAATAAACAAATGGGACTACACCAAATTAAAAAGCTTCCACACAAATTTAAAAAAAAAACAACAAAAAGTCATCAAAATGTAAAGGGAACTGACTGTATGGGGGAACATATTTGCTAACAAAATATCTGACCAGGGTTTACTCTCCAAGATATATAAATAGTTTATACAAATCAACACCAAGAAGACAAAATAATCTGATTAAAAATGGACAAAGGACCTAAATAATCACTTCTCTAAGACAGAAGGTCAATAGACATATGAAAGTATGCTCACATCACTAGCCATCAGAGAGATGCAAATTAAGACTACAATGAGATATTGCCTCATACTCGTCATATAGCTATATTAATAAATTAACAAACAACAAGTGCTGGCAAGCATGTGGAGAGAAGAGAACACTAGTGCACTGTTGGTAGGAATGCATACTGGCACAGTCACTGTGGAAGACAGTATGGAATTTCCTCAAAAACTTAAAAATGGATCTGCCTTTTGACTCAGCAGTTCCACCATTGGGAATATATCCAAAGTATCCTGAAATACCAATTCAAAATAGTTTATGCCTCTCTATGTTAATAGCAGCACTATTTACAATAACCAAGACTTGGAAGCAGCGTAAGTGCCCATCAATAGATTAGTGGATAAAAAAGTTGCTGCGGCACATCAATACAATGGAATACTATGCAACAGAAGTGAAATACTAAGTGAAATAATACTAAGTGAAATTATACTAAGTGAAATTATACTAAGTGAAATAAGCCAGTCAATGTAATACATGCCATATGATCTCACCTGTAAGAGGAAGCTAATGAACAATATTGAACCAGAGGTATAGAATAATGGAACAGACTGTAAGTGGGAAGGGAGGGGGTGGGGACTCTTTGAAAGAAGGTGAAGGGATTAGTCAATGAATATACATGAAGGACCTATAGACATGGACAACGGAGTGAGGATTGACTATGGAAGTAGGAAGAGGACTGAGTGGAATGGGGGCACAGTGGGGAAATTGAAACACCTGTGATAGCATAAACAATAAAATATTTTTAAAAACTAAAGTCACAGGTAGAAAAACTAATAAGGGACTAGGAGTGGGTGTTTTTATAAAACTTTATTTACAAAAGCAGATGGTGAGTCAGATTTCACTTTTGTCAGTTTTTTGATCACTACTAGAAGTGATAAAAAATAAAAAAGAGGTTTAATATCATCTTCACAAAACTAGTAATCAGGTTTCTATTGAAAGGAATCATCAGAGTAGGAATCTTAAGAATAGATGGTTTCCTTTAAGTTTTTTGTTCAAAAGATATTTTAGCTTTCTTTACTTTAACCCACATTATTGTTTCCTTACATAATTATGCAGCATTTAAGGGTAGAGCATAGAATAAATGTATAGACTGAAATATCCCACTTAAAGTGAAGTTTATGACTTCTCCCATACGCCCTCTGCAACTATTCTATAATTATTTTTTTTAAATCTTAACTTCAATCAGAGAAAAAAAAGATAATTGAAAATACTATAGAACATTTAGGAATAGAAGGTTTGATGGGCTTTATTGTTTACGAATAAGAGGAAGACATCACCATATTCATTTCCACTCTTCGATTTCAAGAGGCACTTCTCAAAAACATCCAGACTACATGGTTATTTATGATACCAAGTGATTGACTTTCAAATGTGTGAAATTCTTCATTCTAATTAATAAAGCATCTACTTGCAAAGTCTACTTATAACCATAACAAACATTTAACACATAAAGGTTTCATAGAGTTGTAAAGAGCTATTACTGATTAATTAATTTTACATGTTTTATATATATTTTAATTACATATTTTTATTAAGAAGAATAGCCAAGTACTTCAAACAAATGTTTAAGTTTAATTTTTTAATTTCAGATTGTGATGCAACAACATCTTTGAACATTGCTGTGAATTTGAAGGTAAGAGAGTGAGGTTGCAACCTTAACTGATGAATTTCACTTTCAAGATGAGTGGGGCCCATGCACATGGCTGACCATTTATTTTCTGTGCCTGCTTCCATCCACCTCAAATTTATATCATTTCTATTTTTAAAAAAATTGGTATGACTCTCTTAGGTTTAGTCCTATATATTTCAAAAAAATAAATAAATAAGCTGGGGTCACAGCTCATGTGAAACAGGGTTTCAATCAACCTGTCCAAATCAATGAATGGTTTCTTTGCTTGAAGTACTGCCAAGACCAGATCAAATCTCAATTTCAGTGCATTTCAAAAGATAGCACAGGGTGATGGGTTATTCCAGAATTTTGTTATAGCAAATAGTGGTAGATTATTAAACAAGTCACTAGAAGTACATTGCATTATACTAACGATTAATGATGACTAAGGCAAAATATATTTTTACTGAGTGATTTTCTCATTCAAATGTTTAGTAATGAATCAAATTGGCTCTGTTTGGTAGTTATTTTTATACATGCAGCTTTAAGGTGTGCTTCTTATGTAACAAACGATTCATTATCTTAAACTGTAGAAATGTGAATTGCAGAAGAAAAGTTTGGTAAAATGGAACCAACTTAGGCTTTGATCTTTGCAAGAAACTTTGTACAATAATTGCCTAGAAGTAGGACAATAGACAAATAATATAGTTGAATGTATACTTAGGAGTACTTTGAGTTAGAATATTTTTTAATTACTTTATTGTTGTTCAATTACAGCTGTCTGCATCCTCTACCCTCCCCTCCCCCACCCCACCCAAACCCACCTCCCTCTCCTTCTTGCATCCTCCCCCTTGGTTCTGTCCATGTATCCTCTATAGTAGTTCCTGAAAACTCTTCTCCCGAAAGACCCCACCCGCATCCCCTCTGGCTATTGTTAGATTGTTCTTAATTTCAATGTATCTGATTATGTTTTTCCTGCTTTTTTCTTTTGTTGATTATGTTCCATTTAAAGGTGAGATCATATGGTATTTGTCCCTCACTGCTTGGCTTATTTCACTTAGCATAATGCTCTCCAGTTCCATCCATTCTACAGCAAAGGGTATAAGCTCCTTTTTTTCTCTCTGCTGTATAGAATTCCATTGTGTAAATGTACCATAGTTTCTTGATCCACTCATTTGCTGATGGGCACTTAGGTTGCTTCCAGCACTTTGCTATTGTAAATTGTGCTGCTATGAACATTGGGGAGCATAGGTTCTTTTGGATTGGTGTTTCAGGGCTCTTACGATATAATTCCAGCAGTGGAATTGCTGGCTCAAAAGGCAGTTCCATTTTCAGTTTTCTGAGGAAATTCCATACTGTTTCCACAGTGGCTCCACCAGTCTGCATTCCCACCAACAGTACACTAGGGTTCCCTTTTCTCCACAGCTTCTCCAACACTTATCTGTTGCTTTGTTTCTGGCCAGTGTGAGGTGGTATCTCACTGTGGTTTTAATTTGCATCTCTCTGATGGCTAGTGATGCTGAGTATCTTTTCATATGTCTCTGGGCCCTCTGTATGTTCTCCTTTGGAGAAGTGTCTGTTGAAATCTTTTGCCCATTTTTTAATTGTTTTTTTTTTTTTTTTTTGTCTTCCTGCAGTGGAGTTGTATGAGTTCTTTATATATTTTGGAGATCAAACCCTTGTCTGTGGTATCATTGGCAAATATGTTTTCCCATATGATTTGTTCTCTTTTATTTTAATACTGTTTTCTTTAGCCATGCAGAAGCTTTTTATTTTGATGACATCTCATTTGTTTATTCTTTCCTTTATGTCCCTTGCTCTGGGGGACATATCAGTGAAGATGTTGTTGCGTGGAATGTCTGAGATTTTCCTACCGATGTTTTCCTCTAGGACTTTTATGGTGCCACAACTTATATTTAAGTCTTTTATCCACCTTGAATTTATTTTTGTGTATGGTGTAAGTTGGTGCTCGAGTTTCATTTCTTTGCATGTAACTGTCCAGATTTCCCAACATCATTTGTTGAAGAGGCTACTTTTACTCCATTTTTATGCTGCTGCTCCCTTTGTCAAAAATTAATTGGCCATAGAGACTTGGGTTTATTTCTGGGCTCTCTATTCTGTTCCATTGGTCTATCTGTCTGTTTTTATGCTAGTACCAGGCTGTTTTGATTACAGTGGCCTTGTAATACAGTTTGATATCAGGTATTGTGATCCCTCCTACTTTGCTCTTCTTTCTAAAAATTGCAGGAGGTATTTGGGGTTGTTTATAGTTCCATATAAATTTTTGAAGTGTTTGTTCTATATCTGTGAAATATGCTATTGGTACTTTGATAGGGATTGCATTGAATCTATAAATTGCTTTGGGTAGTATGGACATTTTGATGAGGTTGATTCTTCCAATCCATGAGCATGGTATATGTTTCCATTTGTTTGTGTCTTCCATGATTTTTTTTCTTCAGTGTTGTGTAGTTTTCTGAGTACAGGTCTTTTACCTCCTTGGTGTGGTTTATTCCTAGGCATTTTGTGTTGTTGTTGTTGCAATATCAAATGGGATTTTTTTTTCCTGATTTCTGCTTCTGATGTTTCATTTTTGTTATACAAAAATGCCTTTGATTTCTGGATATTGACTGTATCCCACTGTTTTGTCAAATTCATTTACTAGGTCGAGTACCTTTTTGGTGGAGTCTATAGGATTTTCTATGTACACTATCATGTCATCTGCAAACAATGACAATTTTGTTTCCTCCTTTCCAATTTGGACGTCTTTTATTTCCTCTTCCTGTCTAATTGCTGTAGCTAAAACTTCCAATACTATGTTGAATAGAAGTAGTGATAGTGGACAACCTTGTCTTGTTCCTGATCTTAGTGGGAAAGATTTTAGCTTTTGCCCATTGAGTATGATGTTGGCTGTAGGTCTCTCATATATGGCCTTTATTATGTTGAGGAATGCTCCCTCTATTCCCACTTTGCTGAGTGTTTTTACCATAAATGGATGCTGTACCTTATTGAATACTTTTTCAGCATCAATTGATATGATCATCTGATTTTTGTCTTTGCTTTTGTTTGTGTGTATTACATTCATTGATTTGAGAATATTGTACCATCCTTGCATCCCTGGGATGAATCCCACTTGATCATGGTGTATGATCTTTTTAATGTATTGCTGGATACAGTTTGCCAATATTTTGTTGAGGATTTTAACGTCTATGTTCATCAGAGATATTGGCCTGGAGTTTTCTTTCTTTGTTGTGTCTTTATCTGCTTTTGGGATTAGGATGATGTTGGCTTCATAAAAAGAGTTTGGGAGTTTTCCGTCATTTTGGATTTTTTGGAATAGTCTGTGAAGGATAGGTGTTAGCTCTTCCTTAAATGCTTTGTAGAATTCTGTGAAACCATCTGGTTCAGGGCTTTTGTGTGTCAGGAGTTTTTTGATTACTGCTTTAATTTTGTCTGCTGTTATTGGTCAGTTCAGGTTTTCTGCTTCTTCTTCACTGAGTTTTGGAAGATTATATTTTTCTAGAAATTTGTCCATTTCTCCTAGGTTTTCACATTTCTTGGCATACAGTTCTTCATAGGAGTGACTTATAATCCTTTGTATTTCTGTGGCATCAGTTGTAATCTCTCCACTTACATTTCTAATTGTGTTTATTTGGGTACTCTCTCTTTTTTTCTTGATGAGCCTGCTTAAAGGCTTGTCAATTTTGTTTATCTTTTCAAAGAACCAGCTCCTTGATTCATTGATCCTTAGAATTGTGCTTTTAGTCTCTATGTCATTTAATTCTGCTCTGATCTTGGTTATTTCCTTCTTTCTACTTGCTTTGGGTTGTCTTTGTTGTTTTTCCTTGAGTTCTTGTAGGCATAGGGTTAGGTTGTTTGAAATGTTTCTATCTTTTTAAGTTAGGCCTGTATCGCTATGAACTTCCCTCTCAGGACTGCCTTCACTGTGTCCCATAAGTTTTGGGTTGCTGTGAGTTCATTTGTTTTGGGACACTTTTTGATTTCTTCCCTAATCTCGTCCTTGACCCATTCATTGTTTAATAGCATGCTATTCAGTCTCCATGATTTTGAGTGTTTTGGGTTTTTTTTTCCTTTGGATTGGTTTCTAATTTCAGTCCCTTGTGGTCAGAGAAAATACTTGGTATGATTTCAATTTTCTTGAATTTGTTGAGGTTTGTTTTGTGTCCTATCACATGGTCTATTTTTGAAAATGTTCCATGTGCAGTTGAAAAGAATGTGTATTTAGCTTCTTTGGGGTGAAAGGCTCTATATATATCAGTTAAGTCAGTTTCATCTAGGGCATTGTTCAATGCCACAATATCTTTGTTGATATTTTGTTTGGAAGATCTGTCCATTTTTGACAGTGGGGTGTTAAACTTCCCTACTATAATTGTGTTGCTGTCAATATCTTTCTTGAAGTCCTCCAAGATTTTCTTTATGTATTTGGGTGCTCCTGTGTTGGGTGCATATATATTTACAATGTTTATGTCTTCCTGGTGGATTCTTTTCTTGAGTATTATGAAATGTCCTTCTGGGTCTCTCTTTCTGGTCTTTTTTTTTTAAGTCTATTTTGTCTGATATGAGTATTGCTACCCCAGCTTTTTTTTTCCTGTCCTTTTGCTTGAAAAATTTGTTTCCAGGACTTCACTTTCAGTCTGTGTAGGTCTTTTGTCCTGATTGGGTCTCTTGTAGGCAGCATATGTGTGGGTTGTGCTTTCTTACCCATTCAGCTGTTCTATGTCTTTTGATTAGAGCATTTAATATATTTACATTTAAGGTTATTATTGACAGGTACTTATTCATTGCCATTTTTTTGTACCTGTATTCCTCTCTCTCTCTCTTTCTTTTCCTTCCTTTCCTGAAAGCAGTCCCTTTAGCATCTCTTGGAGAGCTAATTTGGTGGAGGTATATTCTTTTAGACTTCTTTTGTCTGGGAAGCTCCTTATTTGGCCATCTTTCTTGATTGAGAGCATTGTTGGGTACAGTAGCCTTGGTTGCAGGCCTCTGGTTCTCATTACTTGGAATATTTCCTTCCATTCTCTTCCGGCTTAGAGAGTTTCCATTGAGAAGTCAGCCACTAAACTTATGGGGGCTCCCTTGTATGTTACTTCCTGTTTCTCCCTTGCTGCCTTTAAGATTCTCTCTTTGTCTTGGAATTTTGGCATTTTAATTATGATGTGTCTTGAGGTTGGCCTCTTTGGGTTCCTCTTGATTGGGACTCTCTGTGTTTCCTGGATTTGTGTGACTTTTTCTCTCATCAGATTAGGGAAGTTTTCCATCATTACTCTTTCAAACAGGTTTTCTATCCCTAGCTCTTCTTCTTCTCCTTCTGGTATCCCTATTATATGGATATTTTTACATTTCATATTGTCCTGCATTTCCCTTAATCCCTTTTCATTCTTTCTGAGCCTCTTTTCCTTTTCTTGCTCTTTCTGGGTGTTTTTTTCTACCTTGTCCTCCAGTTCACTGATCCAATCCTCTGCTTCATCGAGCCTACTTTTGATTCCTTCTACTGTGTTCTTCAGTTTAGAATTTGTATTCTTCATTTTCTCTTGGCCCTTGTTGATAATTTCTACTTCCTTTTTCATGTTAATATAATATGCAGTGAGTTCATTGTCATTTCCCTGCAGTTTTTGGTAATTCCCCATGAGATCATTGAGCTTCCTGATAACCAATGCTTTGAACTCAATATCTGATAGTTGACTTGCCTCTGTTTCATTTATCATTCTTTCTGGGGCTTCCTCCTTTCCTTTCATTTGGGAGTTGTTTCTTTGTCTTCCCATTGTGAGATTCTTCTTGTTAGCCTCTGTTTCTTAAATCCATCTGTTCTGATTCCCTGTGCTTATGGCATGAACTTCTATGGTAGAATTCCTGTGAGATTCAGTAGTGCAGTATCCTTAATTTCCTGAGCTCGCTAGTCTTGGGCTGCTATTTATGTTGGCTCTCTGTATGTCTTTGGTTTTTGATTGTTGTTGGGTCTTTCTTTGGTAGATATTTTCCTCCAGCTGGTTTACTGAGGGTCACTCTGTCCACCGCACATTGTATTCTGTTGTGCAGGTGTAGACAGGTTGTGTTGAAGCTGATTCTTCTGTGTGAACAAGATTTTGAGGCTTCTCTCTCACTCTTGTTCAGTTGTTTGTTGTAGGTCGTTTCTCCACCAATTGGTTGTATTTCCAGGTCAGTTCTGGTTTGAGGTTAGTGTGGGTTCCACTCCCTCCTTAACCTTCTTCTGTTGTTATCTGTTGGCGGTTCCTTTGTTGATGGGTTTTCTCTTCCAGCAGGTATCCTGGTGTTCACAGCTTCTGCCTACTTTTTTCTGGGGAGGGAGAGCTGGCAGCAGCACAGAACTAAGGGGTCTCCTCCTGGGCGCCAGTGAGTTAGAATATTTTAATGGCTTATTTAAATGTGTGTGTGTGTGTCAAAGTGAAAATTAACACTGAGAGTCCCAGTCGTCTCCTACTTTCATTATCTGATATAGCTGTGAATACAGAACTAGACAAAATGATAAAAGGCATCTAATGTTGCAGTGGGTGTCACGACTCAGCTTTGCCTCCACATCTCTACGAAGATAATCTTGACCAAAAGAATCATGGATTAGCCTGAAAATATAAATTGGGTATTACAACCAATTAACTGCATGTCAGGCAATGTCATTCATATCTATCTGATGTTCATGATAATGAAAGTGAATTCACCTGTGATTAAGAATCACTGGGATCTGATCAGGATCAGTTCCACTGATTTTCTGCTTTGTGACTGGTCGAAACGCTTCTGAGTATCACTATCAGAGTTTATATTACAATCAAGACAGGCCCCCTATTAGTAACTGAATAATCATTCTTAGAAAGTCATTACCACCATGAAGTCAATGATGTATGAAGATAATTAAACATTTTTAAGATACTGCTTATAGTCAAGGGAGTATTTTACACGGTTCTTTGAATATTAGTCAACCTCTCTATGATAAAGCTTGATCTAATATACTACACTGAAGCTTGTTTCACATTTGCAACAATTTTCCTATAAGATTCATTAGTAGTTTACTCTTTTCCATCAGACCATATGCTTCATAAGGAATCATGTCTAATTCATTTCCTACCATGTTACTCTTCATTAGTGTACTAATGGCAACATAAAAGCTCTTAATAAACTTATTTTGACTGACTAGCAGCACCTACCATAGAACCAATGCCTCCAAGGTCTCAACCACAGAATACTCAAAACACCAACTCTTTCTTTTTTCCTTCCTCTCTTTCTTTTCTTCATTTCTCCTTTTCTTTTCTTTCTCTCTTCCTCTGTCTCTTTCTGTCTTTCTTCTTTCTTTTCTTTCTCTTCCTCTCTCTCTTTCTATTCTTTCATCTTTCTTCTTTCTCTATCTATCCGGATACAATTGGTTTTCCTATACATTTTAAAATCTACTAAACATTTTCTTTAAAAAAGGTGACTATCTGAGAGTGTGGAATGCCTAAAAAGAAGAGTAAGTATATGAGGCGTGTCCATAAAGTATCCAGCCAAGTAATATGAACAATAGAGGCACTTATTGGAGAAGATACAAGATGCAAGAAACAGTGTACATAGGACAATGAAGCCTCAGTCCTCTTCAATGCAGGCACCTTGAGACCTCACACAGCCCTCTTAATCACCATCAGCTGTGACACGGGGTAGGCCGGACCAGCCGACACCCGTGGTTGCCGTGACTCGGTGCGTGTGCCATGACACGCGGGGAAAGCAATTCCGGGGCTACGTGGCTGATTCCTCCCATTCCCAGGAAAAAGCACCTTGGCTTGTTCAGCCAGGGTTTTTATCAGGGGCATTAGCAATTCAACAGGGGTAGGATTACTCATTAGCAAGGCATTGGGATGTAGATTCAGGTCTGGTGGCAGACAGGACCAGGTGAAAGAGATCAGCAAGCCGGAATTTTTTAAGATACACCTTTGCCAAATTAATTCCCATCCCACAGACATGATCCACACTTG